>QANX01002350.1:366366-390766 GCA_003254975.1 Ochetophila trinervis | reverse complement strand
ATTTTTATTTTTAAAAGACTTGAATTTCTTGTGGCATATAATATATAAATGTAAATGGTTTCTGTAGCATTTATATTTACAATGCTGGTATTCGGTACTGTATGAGAAACCTTTAAATTTGACCAAAAAAAATGAGAAACCTTTAAAAGTCCCTATATAGAATAAACAAAAGCTGGTTGCTAATTTTTGGAGCCAATCTCGGCACTGTGTGAGCAATGGACAAACGAAATAGGTAAAGTAAAAAATGTGTGAAGTGTGTAGGAAGAAGAAGGATTTACTGTTGGAGGTGCATGGGATTATTACTATTATTGACTTTTGACTTTAGGGAGTGGGTCCACCACAAAACAAAGGGATGTGCTGTGTGAGTTTGATCAGCATTGATAGAAGAATGTAGAAAAGCCCACCTCCCCAACCATAGGCAGAAAGTTAAGAGGAGAGAGAGAGAGAGAGAGAGATTTTAGGTGTTGAGACACAAAAGGACCCATTTGTCTGTATATGTTGATTTTTTTTGGGTAGAAAGTCTGTATATGTTGATTGAAATGACTAGAGAACCACAGAAAAAGGAAGAGGTGGAGATCAGATTGCAACAATCACTTACTGGAATATTAGAGGTATGCGTTCAAATTCAAAAGGACCTATTTGTCTTTATCTGTTGATGGAGTTAAGGCACTGAAACTAGTCGATATTAAGTCCAAGCTCTACCTTTTCTGACATTAATGGAAACTTTACCCCACCCACGTTCTTCCTTATCACAAATAAAAAATATATCCACATATGTAATATTGCAATATTTGCATGCACGCTTTATTAATTATGGACGAAATATCTTACTTTTAACTGTAGCCCCACTATACGCTTAATGTTTTTAATGCTTCTTTAAACTTCAGTCAAAATTGTCCTGGCGGAACAGTTAAATGACAAAACCTACTTCTTCTTTTTCCCGATTATAATTTTAAGTTTAAATTAAAAACATAAAAATAAAACAAAAAACCTTTTCAGTTAGAATTACAAAGTTTATTCTTTGAAAAAAGAAGAAGAATAACTACAAAGTTTATTTAATTGCTTAATTTAAAATAAGAAAAACTTACTTGCCATTAATTTAGAGCTTTAAAATGAAGTTTCAGATGGAAAAGACCAAAACAAAAACAAAAAAAAATTCCGCATTATTTAGAGAAGAATTTTCCACAACTAGAAGATTAAGTTTGGTAAGTATATGAATCAAATGATTGTTTTTTTTTTTTTTTGGTGAAATCAAATGATTTGTTGTGATCGCAGATGGTGGACAAAAGCTTTTTAGATTTAAGGACCTGAAGTCATTGGCCATTAAATGCTCTGAAAGGTCATTCAATTGGAACTTAAACAATTAAATAAATAAAATAAAATCTTTTGGAAGTGGCACGGAGCAGGCGTGCCGTGTTAAACTATGCTTGTGACGTGTATGTTTGTATTAAATTTTTTTTATTTAAAATTAATCCGTTAAACATTTGTGTTGAACTGCATTCGTGTTGTGTCATTTCGTATTGTATCGTGTTTAATTCATGTCTACTAAGTCTAAAGCCTAAATATATATTCAAATGATATGTTAAACATCTTAAAAAAATATATTACCATACTAAAATTTAACATAATTAATAACTGTGAATTCAAAATATGTAAAATATTACTAATTAAAGCTATATTAAATATTTATCGTGGTTAAAAAAACAAATATCCATTACAATTATCAAGTTAAAAATATTCAAAATATTATAAACCAAACTAAAATTGTACATCCAATATAAATAATAAAAAATTTAAAACAAAATATCAATATATAAATAGATATAAAAATTATCATTTTTCAATGAAATAAAATATAAATTTTATAGTTTTCTAAAAAAAATATAATGTAAAAAGTTATTTATAAATAAATAATTAAATTAATATTTTTCTTATCGTGTTCCACATCATGTTAACGTATTTCAATCCGTTTTTTTATCGTATCTTATCGTATGACATTGATATCAACCCAATCCGATATCGCATATCCAAATCCGCAAATAATCGTGTCGTATTGTACCGTACTATCGTGTCGTATAATATTTTTGCTAAATAGAAACCTCAAAATAAAATAATTTTTTCATTAGTATATATTTTTAGTTTTTTTCACTAGGAATGATTCTTTACTTTTTTGTGGTAGGGGACGATTCTTAAGTCGAAAAATAGCAACAAGAAAATTCTAAATAAAGCGACAAAGTAGAAAAACAAAACAAAACGGGGAATCATTATAATGCAAGGAAAAATATTATTTTGTATTAATTGTATTTTAATATTTTCATTTGTAAGAATTTACAATTTAGATCTATAATTTCTGAAAATAATAATTTAAATTTTTAAAATTTTAATTTATTATATATTGATCAAATTGGCTTAATTTTTAATTTGATCAAATAAATTAATAACAGTTATATCTAAAAATTTATAGCAGAAACTAAAAAAAAAATTACTAAAAATCTACTTAGTCTGCTATAATATTTACTATTTATGTACATGTTATTGTTCAATTAATTTATATTTAATTATGTTTATTTTTTAAAAAGTTTATTTATTTATATCTAAGTTATAATAATGTTGAGCAAAAAAAATAAATTGCATGTACAAAACTGTTATGAATTAGTTTGGTTAAATTGAAAATGAAACCAATTTGTAATAAATTAAAAAAATTAACAGTCTGAGTTGCTTCTTTTAAAAAATTAAAAATTAAAAATAGCAAATGCTATTAGCCCGTTGTCTTATACTTTACATATCACAAATAACAACAAACCACAACTAGCTAGCTAGCTGCATTTAACCAGATAAACATAATAATATATATATATATATAGAAATTAATAAAATAAAATATTTGTTCAAATTAGTAGGTGAGAAAGAGATGGTCTTTAATTTACCATACATTTCTCACAATTATCCTTATTATTTCCTAAATTGTTTTGGCTCAATGATAATCATCTTCTTAGATAAATTAAGAATGTCAAACCTAGGCCAAAAATGAGTTCTAAAACATTAAGTTGAAGCAATGGAATGGAATATGTATAAACAACCATTATAAGCAATTGTTTGAACTAGATTCCTGTATATCTATATAGATTTTCTTCTAATATTTGTACACAAGGAATTAATTATATATTGGAAGAAAAAAAATTTACATATAGGGTATTTGAACTATATCGGGTATTACATTTAAGTATTTGAGCTATTTTTTGTTGCAATCAAATACCTGAACTCACATTTTTTAACACCGTTAATATTTTTTGTCATTTCCATCCATTTTTGTTTGTTAAAATCACGTGCAGACAAGTGCAAAATAAATTCAGAGGCAATGATCATCATTTTATCTCACTATTCTTCCTTTTTTGCCTTGCAATCAGAAACAAAGAGTCGCTTATGGTTTTCGATAGCTACGATGGCAAAATTTCCGTCTAAGGGTTTTTTTTAAAAAATGTTGTGATATGTCGAAAAAGAGAAGATCAAAGAGAGAAAATGACACTCATTGCTCTTGAATTTTCTATGCACAAAGTTTGTACGTGATTTCAACGGACAAAAATAAACAGAATAACAAAAATATTAACGGTGTTGCAATTAAATAAATATTTATAGCTTGGGAAAATTTCAAATACACTTCTTGATTTTTAATATAATTTCAAATACAACCCCGTGGTTTTGCATAATGCATAAACACTTTTTACGGAGTTCTGACTTAACATTACTGTCCATAACAAGGGTAAAATGTCCAAAATACTATTGTATTAATTAAAATAAAATATTTTTTATTTATTTCTCTTTCTCCTCCCTCTCCCCTCTCTCTTTCTCTCTCACCTTCAACTCTCTCCTCCTTCCCTCTCTCTCTCCTTTAATTTTTTCTTTCTCTCTTTCTCTCTCATTCAAAATCCCAATATATAATTATTTGTGTTTTGTTTTTTTCCTACTATATTTACTCCAGAAAAAAAATGCAAGAACATGGATTGGGAATGATGACAGGTGGTGGTGGTTTAGGCAGTGAAGTTTCAAGGTTGTTTTTCTCTTGCTTTCTTCACATTTTCCAACAAGAAAATCAAAGAGAATCCCATAACCAACCCCAAAAGCCAAGGCTATAGTATAATGACCTCTGGTGCCCAACAGACTCATTCTCTGAAGCATATTCAGCGCATCAAAACTCCATGTCAATTACATCATTTGTATTCTTTGACTTTCGATTAGCCATGTCCACAGTATATATACAACTTGTATTCCCACAAACACCTAATCGTTAAAAACCCATGTCAGAAATCTAAAAAAGAATCAAACTTTTCGAAATCAAATTTGTTAATTTTCATGATCAATGCATTTATGTGGCCAGGAAAAAAAAACCCAAAACAGAAAATCCAAAACTCCACCAACCATGCAAAAATAAAAACAAAACAAAAGTTAAAAAAACATTGGCATTAACTAAAAATTAAAAAAAAAAAAAATTGAAGAATACTTAAAAAAAGTTAGGTACCTATCGTATTGAGAAAAGCTAGCAAAGTGTTAAGGTTGAGGAAGAGGAAAGAAGGCGATGCAGGGGACGGCGACATGGAGGGAACCATGCGAATAGTGTACTCGACCCCCATGAAGATCAGCAGCCCCACCTCAAATACATAGGGCAACCAATGGCATGTCGCCACGTTAACAACTTCCTCCACTGTCCAAGTAAGGAAGAAAGCATGGGCTTGTCGCGGAGCTGTTGCTTCAGCTTTTTGGGCGACGCTATGCCTATTTCATCTTCGGTGCAGGTTGAAGTCTCAAGCGGAGACGACAATCAACACCAGCAGCTAAAGGCAGAGATAGCGACTCACCCACTCTACGAACAACTTCTATCGACAAACGTGGCTTACCTTTGAGTCACCACGCCGATCGATCAACTACCGTTGAGCGACGCTCGGCTCTCTTAGACACATCATCTTTTATGCTTTTATGCTTCTCACCAACACCAACACCAACACCAACACCCCCATTTTTTGCCTCACTATGAACGCCAAGACCTCGATAACTTCTTAGTAATTTATTTTTTATTTTTTTTGAACTATTTCAACTGCTTATATTTATATTTTGTATTTATGATTTTTATTTTTTGGGGGGAATGTTTGAATTTTCGCAGGCACAATATTTGATAGTTTTATGCAATTTCAAAGAACAGCTTCAACAACATGTCAATATTAATTAGAAAAAATTCGGTGGTGAAAAAAAAAAAAAGATAAAAGAAAAAAGAGAAAAAAAAGAGAAAACATAAGAGAGAGAAAGATAAAAGGTGAGAGAAGTATTATAAAAAAATATTATATTTGTTAAAATATCAATTTACTTTTATAATGATAACTTTAATAATTTNTTTTTTTTTTTTTTTTTTTTTTGTTTACGGTAAAGAGTAATTAGATTTAGAGTTATATTTGAAATTCTCTTTCTGATGGGATTCTTGAGTCTTGCATTTTGAACATGTCAGATTTTCAATGGCGGTGAAACTCAGAAAATATCTCCCATTTCTGAAAATGAAAGGTGAACTCCAATTACTGCATTCTGATAATGATAGAACGGTTCTGTATCTTTATGCTTAACGTGTGTGGCTTGGCATAAAAATTGGCCCCGGTAAGCCACGTGAGAAGGAAAGGCACTTGCTCAAAAAAACATACATTAAAAAAAAAATCTAAAAAGAACACGAAAAAGATTTTATGTTTTTTGGGGTTGTCACCTGCAAAGACAGACATAATAAATTGAACACATTTCTCCGACCGTATAAAAAATTTTGTTGACCTCCATAGATCGCCAACAATGCCACATCGTTGTGTTCTTTTTTACAATATATTATGCAGCGCCGGAGTTAGAATTCAAGTAGGATTCTTGAAAATGCACTAGTTTTAATTTCAACAAAGGGTTGGTGAAAAGGTGTATTCGAATATCAGATAGTCAAATAATCAACTACACGAAAAAAAATAAAAAAAATTAATATTTTAATATTTTTAAAATTAAATTTGCTCACTTTAAAATTTTTATAATTAATTTGTAAAATTAATATTTTATATTTTAAACAAAATTACATATATATCAAATTTAATTAAAATTGATAAATTTTATCCACTTAAAAGTTATGCATCTGACAATTAAAATTGATTTATTTTTATTGTATCAAAAATTTAAAAAAAATATATAAAAAAAAATTAAAATCAATTTATGGTTTTTTTTCTATTTTTTTTAATTTTTGCTACAATTAAAAAAAAATAAAAAAAATTTTGAAAATAATTTATTATGCACATGATTTATAAGTTGACGGAATTTATCAATTTTAACTAAAATAAATAAATATACAATTTTTTTTTAAATTACACAATATCAATTGTAAAATTTAGTTGTAAAATTTTTATATTAACAAATTTAATTGTAAAATATATTAAAATATATTTAGCGCTAAAAAAAATTACACATGGACAGAGAAAGATGATGTGAGACCTGTTCTTTCCTAGCCCATCTTCTATTTCCATCAAAGGTTATAGTAGTTATTATTATTATTATTATTATTATGAATAAAACTTCCGTATAAAGTGGTAGTTATTATGAGGTAAAGCAACACATTTAAATAATCATTTTTTACCAAAATAAAATCATAAATTATTCTTAATTTTTTTTTGGTAAGTTGGAAAAAGAAAATTTTAAGCACTACATTTTTTTAGAGTGTTTTGTAGCTCCCAACAAGTATTAATATTGAAGGTAGGACTTTCAATTTTAATATAATATTGAATTATAATTTAATATTATTATTCTTATAAGTTTAAAATGATAAAAAAGTATAATGAAATTTAGTTATATATTTTAACAAGTATAACTAAGAGGGACGAAACTGAATCAAACTAAACTATCAAATTTGATTTGGATAAAATTTTAATGGTTAATTGGTTCGATTTGGATTTTTATAGCTAAAAGTAAATTATTTTTAATTTGGGCTAGGGATGTGGGTGTTCATCGGTTAAAAATAAATTTATTTTGAAAATAACTAATCCGATCCAATTAGTAATCGATTTTATTTTTTTCAATCCGATATGATCCGATTTATATATTAAATTCAATCCAATCCAATTAGTAATTGGATTAGATCGGTTTGGTTAATTGGTTTGACTTAAACTTTTATTTAATTTTTTTAGACTTTTTAAAATTTAATTTTTGAGCTTTTTTTAATTTGAATATTTGACATTTGAACTATTTTTTGTACTAAAAATTTGTTGTGCTTAAATTTTATTCAAAAAATTATATTTTTTTTTCAAAACCTAACACATAAAGTGCCTAATAAGTAATCCATAAAAAAAAATTTTTTTTTTCAAAACCTAACACGTAAATAATTAAAAAAATAATATGACAAATAAACATATTAAACTAAAAAAAATTACTATACTAATACAATAATCCAGTAATCCAACTCCAAATTTAAGCTAATATAACAAAACATACATACCAATAATATTAAACTAATTGCCATATGTTTTGTAAATAAATAAAAAAATAGTCGGTTCAGTTTAATCGGTTTTTAACATCAAAAACCGAACCGAATAGACTATCAGTTTTGAATTTTCAAAACCGATCCAATCCAATTACACTAAAATAACCGATCAAAATAAGTTGGATTGGATTATATTGGTTGGTTTTATCGGTTAGTCGATATTTTTGAACACCCCTATATTGAGTAAACAATTACTCCCCATTAAACCTGAATCAAACCGATACATATATAATAATATAAAAAAATAATTTTGTTTATACAATACAACTTTTGTTTACATGTGATGATCAATATCTTTTTCAACTTAGTAAGATTATTTAGTAACTTTTTAATTCTTTATCTTTCAAATTATATATTTGTATATTTATTCCTGTATGTTTTAGTTATTTCGCAAAAAAGTTATGTTTTTAAGGTGTTGAAATTTGGAAGATAGATGTTAAATGGTGAAACATAGATTTAAAGGTCACATGAAGAAAAAAAACATTTTAATTTATTTTTGACATTTTTGCTTTGATGAATGACATTCTGTTTTCATTAGATCAATGTCTGTGAGTGTTATTTTATATTTAATATGGACATGGTGTATGAATGTCCATACAGAGCTTTGGATTTGTTTTTATCAATATATATAATAGAGTTTGTACTTCATATTTGACATAGACATAGTTGTATGCATGATTGAGTTTTGAATAAATAAGTGTTGAATAATCTTTTAATATGCGTAATAATTTATGAGAAATAATGTATCATAAACACCATAATGACCTATCCAAACTGATTTAAACATATTTTAAATGATTTCGTTTAGGTTGATCCTTCAGTTAGGTTAAAAGTTAGGCAAAAAACCGAACTCACCTCTTCGTATAACTAAGAAAGTGTTTAATTTGTGCACAATAAAGTGTGATTGACTCACTCAACTTTTTGAAATATTAACGCCAATTACTTTGGAGGAAAAAATTAAGTAAGACAGGAATATATGTTTTTCTATTCATATTTATATGTGAAACTCATATAGTAAAATTTGGTACTTTTATAAAGTGTAGATGTGGGTTCCACTTAAATATTTTTTCATACTTTGGAGGTAATAGCATTTTCGATGGTTCTGTCAATTATTAAAAAATTATACAACATCAGATAAATAGACAAATAGTAAAAAAATTATCTGTAGAAAAACTTTGTCAAGCTGATATAACATAAAAAAAAACTGTCAAAATGGAAAAAAACTTCAATGCCACTGTGAGCTAGTACCACTTCCACCTATTTAATGCCACTTGTATTAAAATGCCACATTAGTATTTCTATCATATTTATTTATTAAAAAACTTGCAAACATGTTTTTTTTTCCTTCTGTTATTCCAAACTTATTCATTTTTTATTTTTTGAACGAAATGTTTACTTTTACAACCGCTGACTCACCACTGATTGAAGCCTAAAACATATAATTTTTTTTTCTCTTTGTTTTTTAATATTTTCATTCGCTAGCTACAAAGCTAATGAAAAAGCCTATAAAAGTAAAGTATAGGTGTTCAACAAGCTAACTTTCTTTTAGATGTTTAATGTTTGTTTAATTTTGACTTTGAATTTCTTTCTTTCAATCTTTATTGGCGTACAATGTGTATTTTTTATTTATTTTATAAATTTTAATATGAAAATTACAAGCATAACAATCTATCAATTTTAGTGAATAAGCGGCTGCAAAAGAAAACATTCTATTCAAAAAGTAAAAAAAAAATAAGTTTAAGCTTTTGGAATAATAGAAGGAGGAGAAAACATGTTCGCAAGTTTTTTAATAAATAAATATGATATAAATACCACAGTGGTATGTAAGTTTTTTTCATCAAGATGATTTTTTATTTATGAAAAATCTGTTAAACAGAATGAATCAGCAATTTAGTTTCTCTCTGATCTCTTTTTTTTCTATAATGCAAACTCTCTCTCATCGTTTTCTCCCAAAACACCAATTTTGTCCAATCTTTCCAGTCCTCCTACAGCTTTCAAGCACCTTCAAAAATCAAATTTGGTACATAAAGGGCATTCAAGAAGCTCGCGGATGCTAGTGGTGTTGCAGTTGTTGGTATTGTTCAGAGGCTTTGAAACGGTAAGAAATTGAAGAGGCGGCTATGGATCTCATCATCATCCATCACATGCGATGACGACAAAATTTCAATGCAATCAGACTCCATTCTTGCACAACAAACAATAACCAAAATTTAAAAAAGAAACCAAAAAAAAATGTTTGAATTGTTCTTTATGGGTCTAATCCTTTCGAATATATCTAAACATATACATGTATAAAAAATTGAATATGTATTTTATAGACCATAAGAGTATGAAAAAATAGAATTTTTTTTTTATCAATATTGCAGATTCTTGACAGAAAGATATGAAACTCTTTCTGTAATATTCGAAAAATGGACAAAGAAAAGGAAGAAAAAAAAAAGAAAAAGATTGAATTTTTTTTTTCCAATGTATTATAATGAGAAAAACTATAACTCTTCTTCAACAGAGGTGCTTTAGGTTTACAGTGTGAAAAAGGCGAGTCAACAAAGTATGGATGCTCTGAGTCATTTAATTAAAATCAAAAGCCTTCAACTCTCAACAGAGAGAGGAAGAATAATTATGAAAGGGCGGGTGTTTTTCCAATTTTGCAACCATTTTTTTTATTATATTCATCTTAAAAAGATTTTTGTTTGAACTTGCCCATTCATTTTTTTTTTGTAAATATTTTATTTGTCATAATTGGATTATGATGTAGAGTCCATTCTGAATTTCTTTATTATTATTTGCATCACAACATTAAAGCTAAATGAAAAAGGAAAAAGGAAGTGTGCAAGCAAAGTGGGGACTAATTCATAAAATAAAAAAATAAAAAAATGTTGGGACTATTACTGTAGTATTAATGTTGCTCTAATAAAATCTAAAAGGTACAGTGAACCTTATCAATGGAGATTTAAGGATCTCAATTGGGGATTGACTGGTGGAAAAGGACAAATGTAGTTTGGAAAATTAAAAGCTAAGGGAAAGAAAAGTCGAATATTTCAAGGTGGAGAGGCAACCAATGCGAAAAGGTACCCATCGCCAGCATTTTTGAACGAAAAATTTATAGTTCCTCGGGGCATCAAAACACTCATTCTTGCAGCACGTATGCTCATTAATAGGCCGGTTCCTAATTTTATTTATTAAATTTTATCCTTTTTTAAAAAAAAAAAAATTTTGCCTTCTTTAATGTTAAACGTTGTTACTGGTGAATTAAATTTAATTTTTGGGGGTAGTTTTTATAGTTGTACAATGAGTAAATGAGAGAGATGCTCTTTAATAGGTCGGTTCCTAATTTTATTTATTATTTTTTAGCTTTTTTTAAAAAAAAATTGCCTTCTTAAATGTTGTTACTGTTGAATGATTTGCTAGGTATTTTTTTAGTTGTACAGCGAGTAAATGAGAGGGACCATATAGGTCCGGTACAGTGCATTGAAAAAATTCTAAACAGATCAGGTTTAAATAAAAAAATTGACGTGGAAAAAATATATCAGAGATCTATATAAGCAAATTTTAATTTTAATTAATACAGTCTAAAAATGATTCAGATATTGAGCGAGAGGAACGAGCACCTTTTTCAGTTGACACTGTGTCGTAAATATTTATAACTTTACTTCCTACAGAACGCTAGTTAATCATTTGCAAAGTAATTTTGCTTTAGAATTAGAAAAATTCACAACTACAATTTTTCTGCTGAAAAATTATATAAAGTTGAGAGGAGAAAGAGTAGGTTAGTCTTGGTATGGAATTTAAGCACAAAATGTTAGCCGATAAAGTGCGATCTTTAAGAAGAACATGTCAGATTCTTCAACGGTGAAATTTAAAATTTATTTGTTATCATTCACAGATTACATTAAAATATATATATTTAAAATCAACTGGTCCTTTCGTGATCTTTGACTTTCTATTTGTCTGCAAATTGAGGAGTCCATAGGGGTAGTTTTCGTGGATGATAGACCGAACGCAGCCTTTGATTTTCTTGAGGTTGTTGAAAAGGATTATCCACATATGAATTCGAAAAAGTAAAGATTTCCTATGCATATCTTTAACAATTTGTTTGACCCTCTTTTTTTTTGATATCACAGTTTGATAATTAATCTGATAATTGTGATTAGAAACAGTATGGATAATGGAGCTAGCTTTAAGGGTATGAACAGTCTCAAGGAAGCAGAATGCTTACAATTGGAAACATTGCAAAAAGATGAATTGACAAGGACATGGATTATTGGCACTTATCTTAAAGCATATAACACTAGCAAGGAAACCACAAATGCAATAGGATTTTCTCTATTGAATTGTCTTTTAAAGTTATAACTACATGCCTAAATCTAGACAGGATACATTGAGGAAAGAGCTTTCTGTGGTCCTAATTTCTCAGAAAGCTGGTAACTGGTTGTTCAGAATGATTGATAACTTTCTCTAGTCTCTATTAACATTCACTTGAAGCTACTATACCTGCAAGAGAAGAAGAAAATAATAATAATAATAATCAAATAAGAGCAACAAAACTTATGTCATATAGGAATTAATACAATCAAGCACATTATAAGAATGGTATCTTGCCTGTGCAGGAGTTGGTTTAGGAACATCAACTAGCCGCTCCATCATTTGCAGCTGATCATAGGGTGCAATCTGTGACATAAAATGGAAACCAAGTACCGAATAAAAAGCATAAAGTTGAGGAAACAAAAAAAAAAAAGAAAAGAAAGAAGAAGAAAAAAAAATGTTATGGTTCTTTTATGCAACTCAAAGGGAGTGGTCATCGATATTTGCAGTAAATTCAAAGTTAGAACTACTTATTCACTGCAAAAGCATGAACTTCCTAAACAAGTGTTAATCCAACTATTACCATTGACTAATAATCCAGGTAGTTGGACTTTTGAAGTAATTGTTTTTGCTTTTAATCATCTTTCAAATGCATAGTAAATCGCAAGTACATTAGTGTAACAGGTTTGCATTTTACCAACAATAAGATGTAGAGATTGTCAAGAATTTAACGGCGCATAACCAATGATACTGGAAAAGTCAACTCATTATATTATTAACATAGAACAAGTGAAATCACCTGGCTAAATCCATCTGGCCACGTTACTGACACAGCATAGTTTCCCATTGGTCGAATTTCTTCTGGTTCAATATCTTCAGGGACATCAGTGTACTGCAACTTTTGCTCCCCTGTCCACTCATCCTGTTTTCATTGAATAGCAACTTACTAGTTGACAGACAAAAGACAAAAAGTTTGCTTTTGTAATGCTTTTGAGTTGCTGACCACAATTGTAGAATTAAACCATGAGGAAGAATTTTTCAATGCCATTTTTCTTCTTAGAAAGCAACATTTCATCTGCCTTGGACCATTACCATTTGAAACTTGTGGTGTAGAATTTGGTCACATTTACAATCTATAACCCATCAATTAGAGTGTGAAAAGTCTTGAAAGATGACTTTAATAAAGCTACAGAGTAAGGATTTGACAACCAGATTACTTTTTCTCTAGTTTTGAGTATAATTGTTGAATTGTAATGTAGATTGGAAAAAAATATAGACTTGAAGAGTCAAGATTAATATTTTAGAAAACAATGTATATATAACTTGCTATACTAGTGTGCTAGTATGGAAATAGACTGTCCAATTGATGCTCCCTGAAACATCTTATGAGTACAGACACTTTGTTACACTGTTACTTAAACCGATATCCTATTTTAAGGAAGAAATATTTATAATGTTTGTATCATTTTCTGATAAAATATGGAATAAGACACAAAAGTAGAAGTCTATGCAGAGTCTTTCACCAGGAGGAAAAGCCAAAAAGATAAATTAAAAAAGAAAAAAAGAAAAAAATTCTTCCCCAAAGGGGAAAAGTATCTGCAACAGTTAAGCAAAGTGTATTATAAAGCTCGGATTGAATGGTAATTGTTTTTAGTCAAATGGTTACAGTTTACATTCAAACTTTGGTTAGAATTTTGTAGAAAATGTTTTCTATATTCTGGTTTATTCTAAAAGATAAAAATCAAAGGTGGAAATTATATTAGCACATTCCCCTTCTTCCCTTCCTCCCTCCCTTTCACACATGTATAAAAAAATCTTATAAGCCCCATCTAGATGCTCTTCCTTGGGCCTTTGGGGACTTGAAACCACATAGCACCAAAGTCAAGGTATTTTATTTGAATAGAGACTAGAAAACCTATTTATGATGCTGCTGCATTCTAGAATAACATAACTCTAGGCACCATTATCTTGCATAATAAATCAAACCATAAAAAATAAAGTACCAAACTGTTACTTTTTTCATGCCATAAAATTATATATGCTAACTGCAACCATGAAGAAATAGATAATAGATATCTAAAGGAATTGCCTCATACCACACTTTGAGCAGAGCGGTCGTTTCGTCTCACAGTTGCAGGATGCAGAAGAAATTCATCATTTGAATCTGGTACCTTCACCCTTATTACCTTGAGTGATCTATCATAAGTGACAGCTGTAGATACTATTAAATGAAGAAAATACGACATTTCATCAGAGAAAGGCCTGGAAAGACTTTATGAAAATATAATTACCAAATTAAGTAACAAAGTAACTTCAATTGGGAACTATTTAGTCCTCTCAAATTATTTCGGTCAAAAAATCCAGTTTTTAATTTGGTCATATGCATATAAGAGGATTTCTTTCATCATGTTATTACTACCTTGCATGAAACTTATTTCTATAGGCAGAGCATAGAAAGAATACCTTGTTGGCGAATCTTGGCACACTGTTGCACAATGCACACCCCTAGATTCTGAAATGTCTGGGCAACTTCACCCAGAGGATCAGCTACCACTTCGGGCATTCCACTATCTCCAGAAGCAGATAGCTATAAAAGTGAACTTTATCAAGTTTAGATAGTTAATATTTATTTTCGAGTAGTTGAAGTAAAATTTACAAAAAAAAAAAAAAAAACATAAAGTTGCAACACAAGAAGTAGAACTATGGGTGCTTAACATAGCACTTACGGTTGGTCTAATTGGAAGATCGAACAGGTGAGGAATTCCAAACTGTTGGACTACCTAGAAAGATGTAGATACTTTATAAATATACATGTGTGTATATATATATGTTATATAAATGTGCTTTATGAACATATAGTATTGACGTGCTAGTGCTACTAATCAGCAATGAGATTGCCAAAACAAATTTCTACAAATGCAAAAATAGAGTCAGTGGAGGAATTATGGTGCATGCCTGAGAGCCTGAACCTCTACCAAACGGGTAATGACGCTTCCCATCAGCATCAAAGTGGCACATATTTTCAACTACAGCAACACACGGTACCTGTACGATAGAAAGATAACACAAGTTTATATGGTGATTAAGAGATAATCTACAATGTTTATCCCTCTCTAGACATAGTCAAAGACTTGTTGAGATGAGCACATTTACAAGTCACTTTGTTATGGGTTGCCATGGTAATTGTATGGACGAAATGCACACCTTAAGCTTTGAAAACATTCGGACTCCTTTTGCAACATCAATAAACGCTAGCTTTTGCGGTGTGGTAACAATAACAGCAGCAGTTAATGGGACTACCTGAAAATGTAATTTCACCCACCTCATAAACAAGAAATCTTGAGACTAAGAAGGGGATGCATAGAATATGTTTTGTAAAAAGTATCTTTCCAAATGGCTTGTCAGACTCATTTCCACTTAGATATGCTTCAGATAATGCAAAATATTAGAAGCAGAACCTGGCATAACGTAAGCTGAATATCACCAGTTCCAGGGGGCATATCCACGACAAGATAATCTAGCTCTCCCCTACATGGTGAGCTAATCACAATTAGACACTAAGTATGATGAAATGCGTAGTTCCAGAATAAAACAAGTAGATGTGAAACGTTTACAAAGATCTTTGAACTAAATCTTGGAAACAAGTGAATAAGATGTAAGCAGAGGTAGCACCTTTATCTTTGTTTGGCAACATTTATAATTTATAATTTACAAGATAATGGTCTTTTGGACATACATAGCTAATTAATATACATATATATATATATATTTTTTTTTTTTTTCCTTTCTTTCATTCTTTTTTTTCCATGAAGAATGTCATACCACTCAGTTGTAGTAAGAAGTTGGTTGATGACCCCAGAAACCATAGGGCCTCGCATTATTGCACGGCCTTGTCCAGCAAATCCAAAAGACACCAACTTCACTCCCAAGTATTCAGTAGGAATAATTGTTTTCTTCTCTGGGTTCTGACAGAAGTTTTATATTGTGATTATTTAGCACTTTGCAAATTGCATGCAAAAGTCAGTTAGTTTCATAATAATACCATTTCCAGTAGTCGGTTTTCAGGGGAAACCATAGTTGGTAAGCTTGGACCATAGACATCAGCATCAAATATACCAACTCTGGCACCCATACCAGCCAACGTGTATGCCAAATTTACTGCTACAGTTGATTTTCCCACGCCTCCCTGACAAATTTCCACCATCATTAGCAATGAAACAGAATCAAAAAAACACAGTGACAGTCTACATTACTTAGTAGGTAGTTCTGAGTTCTGTCAGAGTAGCAAATGGACCAAAACAATTTTGCTGTTTCGTTTTCTTTTAAGGAAACACTTCTTATAAACATGATATAATTAAGTAATATGTATCCTAACAAAGTCTCTTTTTTCATGGTAAAAGCCTGAACCATGATTTCCTTGCTAATTAAAATCCAAATGTATCTGTCTCTCCAACTCTGGATTCTTGAGGAGTTCCAACTTCTATATCCAATTGTTTAAGAAAGAATAATTTTCTCGATGTGAATTGTGATAAAAATAAACACCAATTCATCTTACTGGACACATTATTGTTGCAAATGTTTAAAACAAGATTAAACCATAATAGGAATACAGGACCATAAAAGGCTAAATATCTGGGGAAAAACGAAGAGGTTAATATATTAGTAAAGAAAAGCACCACGACTCTACCTTGCAACTTGAAACTGCCACGATATTCGAAATAGTCTGCAATCCTGCCGGAAGCTGACCAGCATAAATTGGTCTTGCTGGCTGTGCTGACATTGTCACATCGACATTCTTGACCCAATGAAGATTTTTCACCACCTCATTTGCCTGCTGCTCAAACTGTCATCCAATAATAAATATTTGTTACACTTCCTACATAAAAAGTGGGGAAAAACACATTGTATAAACCACCTTGAACCACACAATCAATTAATAACATAACAATATCAAATTTTTCTACCACTGAAAGAAGATGTAACCAAAATCAACAAATTCCACATAGTTCATGCAAAATACAAGGAAGAAGTGAATGTAACATGGAATATTCACTTTCTATCCATAGCTACACAATATTTATGAGAACTTACAAAACAAAAGATCTACCATTTCAAACATATGTGAGTTGTTGATCAAACAATGGTGATTGTGTCATTTACCATGTCCTTGATTGGACATGCTGGTGTAGTGAGCTCTAACCGAAATGAAACCTGAGATGGAAAAAAAAATCAATATGTTTTTAGCAAGGACACTATGTTTTACACGTATGTCATAGAAAATGACACATTCATTACTCTACATGACCTCTCCCAATGCCTCGTTAATGTTCAGATCTTTCACAAAACCGCATGAGACTATGTCTGTCCCAAAATCTGGGTCAATGATTTGAGACAATGCTTTTAGAACATCATTCTCAGCTGTCCCATTTGATATTGCAGAAGCACCAGCTACAAATTAAAAAAAAAAAAGAAAATAAATAAAAATGAACATGAAAATATAGTTAACACAAATACTGGTCCAAGAAGAATTTAATTATGTAGGCAGAACAAAAAATAAATAAAATTAACAACTTCCTTTACAGTAAAATATTTTCACTAAAGTGGTTTAATATCAATATTTTTTTGAGTCTGTCACAACCTGTGATATATACACCAGTTACGTGGCAAGCTGTGGTTGGTCAGGCTTTCAATGCTGACCATTAAAGCTTGCCACGTGCCTCATGAATACCTCACGAGTTGTGACAGGAAGCATTTTCCTTTACTGTGTTGGTTATGTTAATTATATGTCTTTTTTTCCCAATTCACCATCATTGCATTATATAAGTAAGCTAAGAAAATTTCAGAAAAATGAGCTTTTGGCAGTAAGCTGAGAGAAGTTCACCTTCAACAAAGGCAGCTTTAATTGTAGTGGAGCTAAAAATGGATCTTTTACGCGATACCCATATGGACCTTTCGAGTCCTTGTTGTGGTTGAACATAACAACTGGTAGCTGATGATACAAAAGGTTTCTCAGGTGAAAGTAATCCTACAACAAGAAACCCAGCAAAGCAATTCAATGAGTAAACTTAGAGAAAAAAAAAAAAAAGTTAATGAAGCTGATCCAAGAGTAATACATGTAATAATTTCACCTGCTTTTGAGGATTTGAATGAAGTGTAGAGTGAGGAAGGAGCATGAAGAAGTTGCATATTCGAGAGAAAGAGAAAACGAAGTACTCGGAGAAATGGAAGTTGAGCGTGGTTGTGAACCGCATGTTTCGTCTTTGCTTAATGTAATCTTGGGATGGGAGCAACCCAATCCGTATGGCATAAACGATGTCGTATTTTTTGTCTGCTGACTGGCTAAGTTTAAAAGTAAAATTAATTTTAAAAAAGAATAATAATAGAAACTGATTGCATAACCTACCCTAAAATTTTGGTAAAAGTAATATTTAGATTGAATTTAATAGTTTTTTGGTGAATAGTTAACTTTTTTTTTTCTTTTTTATTTGTCTTGTAAATAAATTTACGGGATAATTACATAAACTAACCTTTTAGTTTGAAAGTTTTGCACAGTTGTGTTTTTACATTTCTCAGAAACTTTACTTTCTAGTTTCCAAATTTTTTTTAATTATCTATTTTATTATTAAATTAGTAACTACATTTAAAATTGATTAGTGAAAAGATAAAAATACCAATATTCCAAAATAAACACATTGTTTCATTCAAAGATTTTACAAGAATTACAAAAAAAAAAAAATATACCTAGGCCCCTAAAAAAATGCAAAATTAAATATATTTGATTAAGAATCATATACCTATACATAAACCGTAAATAAAACCAGATGAATCTTGAGAATCTCATCGCTACTTATTTTTACAATTTTTTTTATTAAAATATTGACAAGTGGCAAAAATAGATAAAAAAAAATTAAATATTTAAGTTGAAAATATTTATATGCTTATTTTGTTTACTTGTCAAAATTTCAATAGAATAACTTAGGACACATAGGTTTTCCAAGAACAACGATAATTTTTTTTCTTCATCAGGGCTATCAGCTAATTTATAATTTACAAGGGATCTAGTGAAATGGTGTGTTTTGTCCTTTTCATCTCTTAATTTTAAGTTTTATGATTTATTTTAGAATTTTGTTATTTGTCACCGGACAGTGATAGTCAGTAGTAAATCCATGCTAAAATAATAAATATTATTAAAATGTATTTAACTATATATTAAATTTTTATATTAAAAATTTAATTAATAAAATCAACTATTTTAAGTTAGCCAGTTAAATTGCCAAATAATATATGGGTTCCACTGTTGATCAATCATCTATACTAACAAATAATATTTATTTTTCTGTAAAAAATAATAGTTTCCAAATAATATCAAACTAGAAGGTAAATATTGAAAATTGAAAAATATACAATGATAATTGTGCAAAAGTTTTTGAGCTACAAAGTAATTACATGTAATTATACCTAAATTTACTACAACTTGTATGTAATTATCAAGAGTAAAGAAGAAATCAAACCATTGCAAATTTGAAAATTAAAGTTCAAATTTTAATATGACTCGATATCATGCTACATTGCTCAGGACCTATGGTATGATATTTGTGATAGTATCGGATGACATTTTTTTTAATAAGAAAACACAAAGAAGAAATGAATAGTTTTTTTTTTTTGAAATTTTAAAAAAAAATGTTTAAATGATAAATTAATTTAATTATAAAGATTCTTGACGAAAACTGGCTCATTTCATAGGGTCGACCTGGCCGAAGACAGCACCAAACTGAAACGTTTTTTAACTTTTCCTTGGCAAATGTTTCTCAACCTTAGCATTGTGCGCGCCATATCATTTTCGCTTTCATTAACTACAAGTAAACTTGCAAATTTTAATTCGATAATAGATACGATCATATATTTATTTAAAAAAAATTAATTTTGTATATTTTAACACTGAAATTTAACATATTGAATTTAGATAAACAAATTTTGATACGATATAAAACACACTGGTTTAACTACAACCGTGTTTTTCAAAGTCAGCTGTAAAGAATTAAAGCTAGGCTCCATAACCCAACTGAAAATGGCCAAAAACGAAATGTAGACAGAATATAATGAAAATGACTAATGAGTATATTCCTTCAGAATTAAAAATTCTAGATCAATGACCTTATCAGATAATGTGTTCTGAATCAGCAACCAAATCATTTTAGCCGGACAAATCTTGCCCGCGTTACAAATGAATCACTTGTAATAGTGATTGAGTAAAAAAAATGCCTGTACAAAGACGGCGAAGTTGATCAGAGGTCATTTTTCATCACAGAAAAATAAGATGATGAACATGAAGCAAATAACAATCCTGTGTATTATTAGAATGCCCTGCGCTCTTATTTAATGCCATAGCTTACTACAGAATCCATTCCTTGGCCTCTTGCTGGAAATAATATCTGAGAATGAGTCAACCAACTGTCCGGCCAAGCTACTTGGATCATCTATCATCGTTTGAATGAAGGTATTAACCACCCTGCGCTCCTGCTCAGTAGATCTCAGGCTAAACCAAGTTAGCAATTTCAACCTGAATTCTTGTGTAATATGACCCTCACATTCCAGCCATCGGATTATCTTCACACAGTACTCAAAGTTTTCATCCAAGCAACAAGAACCATTAGAAATCCGGAATGGTGAACCATTAATCAGGGTACTGTCACAATCATGTGTCTCTTCATTTGTATTTGCAGCTCTTTTCCTGCAAAACTCTGCTCGAGAATCAACAGCTGGCACATCTCCAGTTGGCCCATGTGTCCATGTCTGTGAGTCACCACTACCATGTGATCTAGCTAAACCATTCTTGACTACATCATGAGAAGCAGCATCATCGTCTGCCTCAACAGCTTGCTGTAAAGTGCAGCCGTTATCTTCATCCCTGGAGGACTCAAAAGGTGGGGTTAACTCTTCATTTAGATCAGGCACAGTAACTACGTTTAAGTCGAGCCCTCGTGAAACAGAAGGTACTCTTTCTTGTATGGTTTCAGTCTTTACCACTTTGCTTACTTCACAGCACTTCTCTATATCTGCACTGCAGAACCCCTCAAAGTGTCCTTGCTCTTGGGCCCAAGCCAAGCGTAGTATCTTTCCTAGGTCTCGAACCTTGAATTCAGAAGAACCAGCCTCCATTGGAGTTTTAGTGTTGCTCTTGGCACCAGAACTTCCTTCAATTTGAGAATTTTCTTTCTTACCATTCAAGTTAACTGAATTGAGATTCTTGTGAATTATCTCAACACTCTTGGTGAAACACTTAGCCTCAGAGTGACCCAAGTCACTAGTGTCAGTATAAGATATAATCTGAAATGTGTACTCTGTGCAAGGTAGCAAATTTGATACCAAAATCCTTCTTTGAGCTCTTGGAAAGACACAACTAGGCTCTTTTGCATGTGTCTCTTCTCGACTCTTGTAATACCAAAGCTTGTAGCCCTTAATATCATCACATGATGCATTAGACAGTTCAATCAAAATAATCGAGACAGAGGATGATGTTACTTCCTCAAAAAGAAACTTGCAGGCGGCAGGAAGTGAATCCTCTGTACACATGACAAATGAACATAAATTAACCATATTAATTATATAAAACAAGAGCAATTAAAAAGACAAAAGATACCATCCAATGCAGGTTCTAACCTCTGCAATTTGGATTCACATTAGAAATGCTGGCCAGCCATTCATCTGCTTTCTCAATCGCAAGAGAACAGAGCTTCTGCACTTCACCTGCAATAGAGAGTCTGCTGACGATTCCTCGTGCCATCCTGGCAGAAACTCCATTCACTGGGCCTACTTCTGTCTCTAGTTTAGCCTTGGATTCTTTTACAATTTCATGTAATTCTTTAAACCTTGAAGTCCCATCCAGGAGCCTGTAACTCAAATATATCCTATGACAAAGTATATCAACACGGCGAGCATCTTTTGCTACCATTAGTTGTTTTTTCCAATATCTGCCAAATTAATCAAATCACAGCAATTTTATCAATCCAATGCCTAAAAATTCATCAATAGACCATACACAAAGCTTCAATAAGTGCTTTTCTTTATACTTTAGTTTCCCTCTATCTTCTCTTATTCACAGCCATTAAGAGCACAGAGACCTCATTATCAAAATCATTTCCCAGAAAAGACAACAAAGAATTCTGGAACCATGCCAGTAGGCATTTAAATTTAAATGTTCTTTTTCTGCCTGGAAACCTAGTAAAATTTATTTACTTAAGTTTTAAATCAGAGAATACAAGTCACAACCTTTTCTTTCCTTTTTTTTTTTTTTTCTTTTTTTTTTGAAAAAGATATTGAGCTGTCAAAAACATCAACTTTAAACTGGAACTTATCTGAGGTGCCTGACATTAGCACATTTCAGAACTTGTGCAACTTCAACAGAAAAAGAAAGTAATTTCTAGGGTTTGGGAAGGCCAGAGACAGCTTGCCATGAGCACTACCACTTTCACCGTAACTGAAGTGTAAATTGTTACTTACCCAAGTATACTAGAGACTTTACCACAAGAAGCACAGCAATAACTACCGTCTAGCTGCATCAGTTGCCCAAGATCAACAACCCCCACCTTTTCTCGTTGAAGGGCACACTCAATGTGACAAGATAAACCACATGAGTCCCCTTGATCAGATTCAGATGTACATACCAACCAAAGACTAGGGTCCTTGTTGTCATCAAACAAATGACAGATACAACAAGAGCACCTCTTGCAAAATGTGTCATCTATGGATAAGACAGCTCTACAAGCAGAGTTTTTACAGATCCATGAGTTTGAACATCCAAAATCTGGAGACTGCTCAGAAGTGGGAGGGACTCGAATGGGATTTTCTCCCTTTCTATGTTGCTTCCTAGAAGACTGATTGTTAGGACTGGAAGAAGCTCTTTTTAAGTCCTGCTTCTTATTTGTCTTGTTAATCGTCTTTGCTAGCTCAGTCACTTTGCTTTTTGATGAAACCAAGTTTTTCTTGTCCTTATAAAAGCATGTCCGAAGAAGTTCCTTCTTTGGACCAGATTTCAGAAACTCTTGAAGGAGCTCTGGACTTCTTGAAGCATCATCTGAATGCCCATTTTTCTCTGGAGTGCTTTGCACACTGGAAGAGAGACTCTGAGCTCCAGAAACTGCACAGAGAAATGTAAACAATTGATAACTGAAAATCATCTTTGTGGTTGTAGAGATCATCTTTCCATTTTGAAACCACACAAAAACAAAAATTTCAACCGTTGCTTGCAACAATAAAGGTCTATTTCTCTATGTATCACCAATGAAATATTTTCCTAACTGACTTTGTTATCGCAATGTACTTTCCATCAGTGTGCTAGCAAACCTTCATCTTTAAATAAGAAACTATTAAAATTTCTAGGATTTAATCCGATCATTAATTTACATGCCCATGAAAATGATAAAAGAATTTTAGAGGAAAAAAAAAAACTTCACTAATAACCAAAAGGTTAACCAAAAAACAAAAGGGAAGAATTACAGTAACTAAGAGATTAAATGAAAATGATTAGCATTTAGCAGCATAGTTAAGTAAAAAAGGCACAACATATATTCATAAGGCAACAATATCGGCAGCTCAGGGTAAGAGTTAAAACATTTATTGGCAGCTCTAAATAGAAAAAACATGGGAAAAATCAAAACATACCTTTGGCGAGAAACTTATCTTCTAAATCCATCAGTAAAAAAAATTAGTTACACTAATTCAGCAATGCTCCCTGTAAAAATAAAAATTGCATTAAAAGACCAGCAGAACCATTTGTTAGGAAGAGATTGATCATGGGTGCAATTGTTAAAATGATCAAATGAGCATTTACAGATAGAAATTCCATAAAAGTCCCATATAATCAACAATTACCAATTTAGTTGTCACGAAAAAAAGGTATGAGTTACATGTCTAACACTTAGCATTCTGTTTACAATGATTTTAGCCCTACCACTTCATTAAGTTCAGACTTTGTTTTACTTTTGTTCTTTGATAACAAAAACAACAAAAAGCATAAAGATCAGAATTTTCTTTCTCCTTATTCCCGTTCACTATCTATTTAACAAAATATGTTTCTACGCTGTGCAACTAGACGTCTCCTATCCATCTTCTAAATTTATTTTCGATTTTTTCCACAATGTAGATAACGGATTTGACAGAAAATGAATCAAGCACCATACTATTTACAATGTAGAGCCAGAGAGTGCAAACTACATTTCTTCATCAACAACAAAACCAAAATTTGAATCAAAATCACGCAGACATTCACACCCTTCCACCCCACATCTAAGCATAACACACACAAAAGAAAAAAAATAAAACATTTATAAAAATTAAAAAGTTTTTTTTTGTTTGCTAGACAACCCAGATTTGACAGAAAATGAGTCAAGCACCGTATTTACAATGTAGAGCCAGAGAGTGCAAACTACATTTCTTCATCAACAACAAAACCAAAATTTGAATCAAAATCACGCAGACACTCACAACCTTCCATCTCACATCTAAGCATAACACACACAAAAGAAAAAATATAAAAATATATAATAAAAAAAAAAAAAAAAA